>CM053789.1:116195988-116220988 GCA_028749045.1 Cupressus sempervirens | reverse complement strand
AACGCTTTCTTATTTGAAAATCAATACTTGAACAAAATTGTTCTCGGAATGCTTGAAAACATTTTTAATAACATCTGTGCGAAGCCGTTATTTCCTGAACGAAGAAAACTTAATTCCAGCGTGTCAAGGAACGATCGAACTTAGGCCAGGAAGTTATGTCACCCGGCCACCATATGTATGTACACTCAAAAGACAATAACGGTGGGATGACGAAATAATTTTTCTCAGATTCAAAATCTTTCAATTTCATCAGTTTCTGCCCTAATTCCGGGTCAATTTCATCCATTGCAATTTTTCTCACCAATCTTCTGCTTCCATCATACACATTAATTCCTCCTCGCCAAACCGCCACAATCCATCCGCTGTTATTAACTGAAATAAGCATAATTTCTCGAGGCAGACAGATATCCACACGACACCATCTCTTGGAGGTTTTGTTTTCTTCTCCGTTGTCCAATTTCCACATAAACCCGTACTCCCTGTCAACCAAAACTAGCTGACCAAAATCACTCCCTGCTAAAAACCAATGCACATTAGCATCAGCATCGCCATGTCTGTAAATCAAATTTCTGTAAATTGCACCATGTGGCGGTGGAAATCTCACCAAACACGTTTCAGAAAGGTTCAATTCTACAACCTCTCCTTCGCAGGACAAACTATTCAACCAGTAAAATCTTCCTCGGCGGTAAACTCCCCGCCCAGAAACCCTAATTATTTCCCATACTCTTACATCAGACCTTTGCTCCCCCTCTATATTGAAGCGAAACCTATCCAACATATGGTTCGATGAATCATAGACATACCAGGTATCAATGGAATAAAAAGAACCGCCTAAAAGCATGATTAAATTGTCGACCGACGGTCCAAACGCTTTTACTCTTCTTTCAGTGGGATGCCCATGATAAGGGAGGCATTTCAAACGCTTGCTATGTTCATCCAATATATAAAAGTGATCCCCATGATGTAAACAGAACATGGTGTTGCGTGCTACGTGTATGACATATGAATGTTCTCCGACTTTGTAAAAATCTCCATTTCCTTCCATTACCCATGTTTTCACAGATTCTCTGAGATACCATGACTCAAACCTACCGAATTGAAACAGAAAAGCAGAATTGTTGGAGAGATGTACGTTTGGATATATCCTCTGAATGGCAGTATAAGAAGACAACATCTCGTTCCATGCTTTCCACACGGTCCTCAATCGGAAAAGGCTTCTTCTTGGGAGCAGCCTTGCTACTATATTCAACGTCACTTCATCGGGTAGGTTTCGCCAAACACTAGTCTGCATCTTTACTTATGCAATATGACTGCTGCAAATTGCAAGCTCTGTGGTTTTTTTTCTCATTCTCTGCCAAAGGCATGCACGCATAGAGCTTCATGAGCATTCAATGTGACATTTCAAATGAAGGCCGCGACGTTTCAATGTGAGGTTTCAATTTTCTCTTCCGTTATACTTCCTGTTACCACCGGCGCTGATTATTGTACTATTGCATTCATTATTCAATTAATTTACACCAATGACCTCTTTTTTTTTTTTTGATGAATAGTCCTGTTCTATTAAAAAATATACTTAAAATACAATTCACGAAAAAGGGGTTGGGGGATACAAGATCACCCCGTGAGAGAGTTCAAGCGGCCTAAGCCGAAACTAAACACATGGCATCAGTTGGAAAAAGTAACTATTCATCAAACAAAAAAAAAAACATATATAGCAACCTCAGGCTGCCAAAGCAGTGGCAGCCGAGGGGGGAGGATCATCTTTGTCATTGAAACCCCAATCATTTCTAGGATTGGGGGGCGGGTTGGATACAAACCAACTGTCATCAGGAGCAATAGCAGCAAGGGGATTAGTGGCAGCCTTCGCATCTTTGACCTCAGGCCACGAAGGAGAAATTGCTAGCGCCAGGCGGGGCCATTTGCTAGCATTATCTCGACGAGCGCTAGGAGGAGGAGGCGAGGACCAGCCAGAGCCACCACGGGGTGGGGAGGCAGAACGGCGCCTCCAGCTACTAGCCCCACCATTGGGAGAGCGATGGCGGGAGGCCTGCGAGCGCAAAGTGTGCGAGTGGCGGCCTGAGGAGTGGCACCGCTGCCGACGTCCACAAGGCATCAAGGTGTTTGCCAAGGCATCTGGAGGTACTCGAGCCACAATGCAAGGGGCATTGCCCCAGTGGTTGAGCAGCTCCTGCAGGTGAGCAACTTCTAGGGCAACTTTGTTAGCTTGCACCTGTATCTGCATAATAACATTGTTACAAATACAAGCTTTAGTGTACATTGCAATGTTAACATCCAAAAAGTTGTGTGTGAATAAAACAAGATTTCTATCTTTCCACAGAGTAAACAAAATTTCCATCCTAAATGTATGCTAGATCTAGGAGTATTTTCTGGGAATTCTGGGGGAATCACCTAGCAAGATCATGTGCCATGAAAATGGTTCGGGCCTAAAGGGCTTGAAAAAATCATGAATCTAGTGCCAGTAATTTTGCACACATTTACAAAATCAAAAAATATACAGAAAGGAGTTAGGTTGACCACAGAAGGGGCATCTGGGATCAGGAACCCCTATGTGCTTGAGTCGAGGCCCCAGGGGAAAACCTTGGAAGGAAAGGGACCAAGCAAAGTGGGGGATCTTGGGCTTAGTAATAGTGCACCAGATGGTATCAAAGCATTTTTTCCATTGAGAAAGAGAAGATCGCAAATGCCATCTCTTGTTGAGCATGTCTACCATCGAAAGATGGGGCAAAGGCCATCGGTATCCCTTATTGGGCTTGTATTTGGCAAAAGGAGTGTCAGGATAACACTTCCAGTCATCCCACCAAGGACAACCAGACTGAATTCCAACCTTGTGCACCAGATGTATAGGGATGGAGGAAAGCAATAGGTCAAAAGTCTGCCGATCTACATGAACAAGGCGGTACTGAATCTGCATGTCTTCCCAGGTCCTAAAACTCATATTGACTCTGGAAAAGAGATCTTTGACAGTTTTGATGCCATGTTTGAAAAAATGAAGAGCACTGGCACCTTGGGTCTTAGCAAGAGGGTTACCTTGAATGGAAAACAAGGGAGACCACCAAATATTATGTTGATTCAACGAGAGACCATTACGAAAGTCATCCCCAGCCCAATGAAGCTAGGGCTTGATAGTCTCCCAGGCTTTCCAGATGCTCTTGATAACAAATGAGCCCTGTATGACAACAAGATTGCGCATGATGAGAAGGGTTTAAAAACCAATCCCGTTCCACGCAGGTCTGTTGACAGGGAAGCCAGAAGAAATGCAATGGCAAACCATAATCTTCCAAGCTTCATCTCCAGTAATAGCTCAAATGATCCACTTCGCACAAAGCGCAAGGCCTTTTTTGTGAGTAGAAAGTAGACTGAGGCCACCAGATTCTTTAGGGAGGCAACAAAATTCCCAAGCAACTCGTTGAAATCCATGATGATCGGAACCAGAAGCCCAGAGGAAATCTCTAAGCAGGCTTTCTAGCTTAAGATAGGAAGCTTTGGAAGGAGCCAACAAGAAGAATAATAAACATGTGGGGCCACCAGAATCTTAGAACAAATCTGAAATTTACTAGCAAGAGAGAGTGGCTTGGTAATCCAATAATCAAGCTTTTTCACAACCTTAGCAAGGACAACGTTCCAAAACTTCAGAGGGGAAGCCTGAAAGGCAAAAGAGATGCCAAGAAAATGAAAAATTTCACCGTGAGTGACCCATTTCTACTCAAACTGGCTAAGCTAGTGTCGAGCTAGTGAGAAAGACTGGCGGTAGCATAGTGTTTTATGCCATTGAATGGCAGAGCCAGAGGCTTGACAAAGTCTTTAGACAAGATAGCGCATTGTTGATGCTTTCCTCCTCCTCAAGAAGAGTAAGGAAGGAATCATCAGCAAAATTCCCATTGACAAGCTGGGAAGTAGAATCAGGCAAGGTAATGCCATGAAATAAACCTGAGGAAACAAAATGAGCAAGCAGGTACCCAAACCCTTCAATAGCAAGAACGTGAAGTGCTGGAGCTAAAAGGCAACCTTGCTTGATGGAGCGAAAGAGCCCAAAGGCCTCATACTGCAAATTATTAATGGTAATGCAAGCATTAGCATCACCAAAAGGCATCTCCACAGATTGAATAAAGTTGTGACCAAATCCCAAGGCCTGGAGCATAGCTAGGATGAAGGGCCATTCAATGTGGTCATATGCTTTGGCAAAATCTATCTTCAAAAAGATAGCCTTCTGGTTCGACTTGCAAGCCCATTCCATCCCTTCCCAGACAACAATAATGTTATCAAGAATGTATCTAGACTTGATGAAGTCGGTTTGCTCAGGCCGCACAATTAGAGGTAGCATGTGCCTGATTTTGAGAGAGAGAGAGTGCCTTGGCAATTATCTTATAAGCCACATTCAGAAGGGTGATGGGCCTCCAATTGCATATGTCCTTCGGATGACCAGCCTTATGTATGAATTTAATATTTCCTTTATTTATAATGGCTCCTAAGCTTTTAGAATGATATGCTTCAAGATAGACTCTGTGTAGATCAGGGCCAATTTTCTCCCAGAGGTGCTTGTAAAACTCACAAGGAAATCCATCACACCTAGGGGACTTGTCATCTACCATAGAAAAGGCAGCCTCTTTAAGATCGCTGAGGGAAAGAAGTTTCTCACAGAAAGCACGCTGCTCCCTCACAAGGTGGTTGGGAGTAATAGAGATGCATTTTTGGAGAGCATCTTCCTGGGCAATCGAATTTCCCTATGAAGCAAAGACGTTCTCATAATAATGAACGAATGCTTGGAGGATGTCGGGGAGACTAGACAGAACAGTCGTGCCCTATTTGAGTTTTTGAATCCCAACTTTGGTATGACGGGCTCGGAGAGCATGAAAAAATTCCTTTGAGGCTTTATCTCCAACCTTCAACCAGTGACGATGAGCCTTGAGTTGAGCTCCATGGGTAGCATAGTTGTCAGCAACTTGCTTGTTATGTCGAATCTTGGCAAGATGAATTTTTAGATTCATATCAAAGGGGTTAAGAGTGAGAGCCTCAGAAGCTTTCCTAAGGGCAAGGTTATTAGCTGTATAAGCCCTTTTTTTGAAAATGGCGACTTGACGCCCATAGATGCGCAAGAATCGCACAGTTCTAGCAATGGCATCATTCCACCATTGAATCCATCCCCTGTGAGAGTGTGGACATGGCTCTAAATTCCAGACACATAGGATATGTGAGATGGTGGAAGCATGCATCAACACTAATGTGTTGGGGTAAAACTGAGACTTAGCTACCTTGGGGATAGTTGTTTTCCAAGTAATGCCAAAATAAATAGGATAGTGGTCAGATAATATGACATCTGATAGGGGAATGACAGGCAGATCTCGATCCTTAGAAAAGGAGAAAAAATATTGCGCAGAGATCATGGAATGATCAAGATGTATTAATATATGATCTAGGCTAGCTCAAAAGTTGGACCAAGTGTGCCAGACCCCACTACTCTGGTGGCGATTAGTGTTGGGATCAAATAGGCCCAATTTATTATGCATGTAGTACCAGGCTGCTCTTTCCCCAGTTGTCCAACGAAAAGGTAGAGTGCCTTCTTTGTTAGATGCCACTTCAACCATATTGAAGTCCCCACACATGACCCATGTAGCTGGAGGCAAATTGGTAGCTAGCCAGGCCCACAACTGGGCTCTTTCAGTAGTGTCATTGGAAGCATAAACATTAATGACTCCAAAAGAGTGATTTTTAATGGAAAGTAAAAGCCAAAGAATTCTATGCGTAGGGTCAGAACCGTGTGAAATAATAGCAGAATGAAGGTGAGGTGATAGGAGAGTAACTACACCACCTCGCCCAGCATCATGTTGCGAGGAAAACATAATGCCATCCAGCCAAATGACGTGGCATGCAACATAAAGCATGAAACTAGAGATCTTTACTTCTTGCAAACACAAAAAATCCAAATTACCAAGTCTATGACAGGTATCTCGGACATAGTACTTTTTCGTGAGGTCTGTGAGACCTCTAACATTCAATAAAAGGTAGTTCATGAGAACTCTTCCATGTCATCCTCATCCTTGAGAGAGGAGTAGCTATTTTGCAAGAAGGTAGGAGCCAGGTGAAACTCAGATGAGAAATCCTCTAAAGTTACAGCCTATCACTTTATCTTTGGTACCTCTACACATCTAGGAGGACTGCGAGAATGCCGTGTTGCTAGTGGCACAATGGAAGAGACCACAAATGGAGTGCAAGCCCTAACCAAGGTAGAAGCCCTAGCGGTAGCCTTGATCCCCTGTGCATTAGCAAGGTTTGAAACCTGCGAACCCCCTGAAAGAGGAATTGTCGAACCCGCTTGCGTCCCCATGCTAGTTGGTGTAGACCTTCCTATGGGAATAGGAGGAACAATGGAAACCACCTTGTAATATTGTTTGGGTTGCAAAGGGGTCGAGGCAACGTTGCCCTTGCATCCAACAGAAACCCAATCTTCTTTTTTCCCTTCGACTTGTTTGGTAGGTGCATCTTTAGGCATGGGTTTTTCCCTGGAGGTAACTAAGGGGCAATCTCGAATCTTGTGTTTTGTCAACTATCACCTATAGTAGGTGTTAGGTAGGTTCAAGTAAAGCACCTTCTGAGAGAAGGTTTGCGCCCCAATCTAAATTTCCACAGAATCATGAAGATCCTTGGAAAGATCAACTTCGATGCAAACGTGACACTGGGGATGAGCATTAATGAATTTCTCAGGCTCCTTGGTGACAACCTTGCCAAGGGTTTGGGAAATGGACTCAATGAAATGTCAACATGGTAAGGGTAAACCTGGGAACTCAACCCACATAGGGACCCTAAGCTTTTTATCATCCGAGACAGTAAAGTCTCGGGACCATTTTTGGAAAACAAGTAGAGAAGAATGGACAAACCAAGAGCCATTGGTGAAAACCACCTCTGCTTGTGATGGGATGGCGAAACAAAATTAAAAAAAACCTTTGGTAAGGTTTTGCATGGTATCAAGGTGGACCCCATGAGGGGTCCAACTCTTGTTAACCCATTCTCTGAGCATAGCTTCAGGAGGAGTCTAACCCACAAAATAACCTATCAAGGTGTGGTGCTCTAACCAGTCACAAGCAGCATCAAATTCTTGCAAAGGAAGGATAATATCAAGATTATGTCATGAAAGACCTTCTGGACAAACTTGCACGGGCATTTTTTCGGAGGCAGCGCCATGGCAGTCCAAAGTAGCAGCGTGCACACCAGAAACAACTGGATCACCACTGGCTGGAGCCATGATAAAAAAGCCTTAAGACTTACCATAAATGTAGTTTGACAGGTGTTTCCTAGAGAAGGCAAGTTCAAATGAAGAGACATACTCAAGAGAATTGAAAAATTGCATGAGGTAGGAAACCTTAGTAGAGCCAAAAAAACCTATCCTCCTCTATTTGTTCTATGATTGGTTTAAATTGATTTGTGTTATAAGAGCCTTTTTTTAGAGGTTTCATCATATTGCATATTTTCACCATATACTATATAATTTGAGTAAAAAAAACATTAATAAAATAATCACATTATAATAATCTTAATAAATAATTACATAAGAGTGAAACTAAATGAATATTTTACTAAAAGAGTCATTTTTTAGAGTAATAATACAAAAAAATATTGAAAATTTTTTAAATATAAATAATATACAAAAACTATATTAAAAAATCAATTGAAAAATATATTACTAACATTCCTTTCATAATTATATGAATATTAGAAAATCAAACACACAATTTAATTTTATAAATGTTTATTTTTACTTTAGCTAATATCTCCACTACGTGGTACTTATTAGTACTTGCCGGTAGGCTAAGCTAAGTACTATTGTGTCATTTTTTGGATTACTCACATTAACTAGTTATTAAATTACCTCTATTTTACCAATAAAAATTCATTTCATTCCATATTTTTCTATAAATATTATGTTTACGAAGAAATACATGTCAATTTTTTAACTTTACAATTTATAAATATTAGTTTTCTAGCTTTTAATTGGATGAATGGATTAGAGTCTTATATGGGGATTTGTCAGTTTGAGGGAAGTATTTTTTTATAGAATATTTTTATTGTTTCTCTTATTCCTAGTTTTTTGCACATTTGTTATCTATTTTATTCAAAGTGCTCTCTCAACACTCAATTATTGTATATGGATTTTATAATAGAAAACTATATATTATAATAATATAATCAATTATTTATATATATATATTTTAGAACTATTATTAATAGTTTGTTTGATTATAAAGAAATACATCAAAATATTTTTTAAAAAATATTTTAATCATTTAATTTAATTATTAATTACAAGTCTTATGAGAGTTATTCCCTCCAATTCTTCAGATTTTGTTTGAAAGATTTATAATATTTTATTATATTAAAAAAAATTATATAGTATTTATTTCATTCATCCAATACTAACATTTATTAAATTTTTCTTTCAATTATCATTATTTAAATTTTAATATTATATTATAAAATTTAAAAAATATTATATTATAAAATAAAATTGTATACTTTTTTTTATCAAATTATATAACATAGTACATAAAAAGTATTGTTTCAAGTATTATATTTAATAATATATTGTCAAAGTATTAAAGTTATTATTCAACTTATTTCTTATGTATTATAATGTTTGAATCTCATGTGAATTAATGAGTTCATTACAAAAATTGATGCTTCTTAATTTGAACAATTTGCCACAACTACATGATTCATGATTGTACAAAATCAATTATATATAAAATATATTTGAGAAATATTGAATATGATTATTAAAAACTATGAAAGTATAGTTTAATATATTTGATACATATAATAAATATATAATAAAATTACAACTAAATTTATATCAAAATAAAAACTAACACTATTAAAGGCAAGTACTAAGCCACTATGTGGCACTTGTTGAGGTTGTGCGATGATTTAACAAACAAAAATCTAAAAAGATTGTTTCGATTCCTTTGAAAGATTGGATTGTTCCATTAGTATTGATATTGTTCATGAATCAACAAGTATGTCAAGGATGGATCACCACATTTATAATAATCTATGACTGTATGATGAAGGATCATTCTTAATGTTCACTAAAAGACTCTAATAACAATGAGAGTAAGTAAAAAAGAGTCGTATAGTTATTTCCCTTAATACACTACAAATGAAGACATATCTTCCTATTTCTCCAATTTAGTATTCTACATCTATGGAAAGATGTTTAGAATTATGAAAACTAGGTGTATACACATTTATTCTTAAGAAAGGAATGCTAATATTAAAAATGATATTATCTTTAAATGAAAGGAACCACCTGATTTAAAAGATAATTGTATTTTGATTTGTTTTAAATTTGATGACAAGTTTTTTAAATTTTTATTATAGATAATTTATGACATAAGAAAATGGTAGACCTTTCTTTTAGAGGTGTCACTATTACAAAAGAAATTTAAAGATATTTAAAATGTGGATGAGATTAAGAAGAAGATTGTTGAAATGGAATAGAGAACATTGTAGTTGAAATGTTATTGTACTTACTGTAGACAATGTTCTATTACATTCACTTCTATTAAATTAAGCAATAGTTGTGCACACATGAGCCAATCATTAACTGGTATTTTTTCCTTATTTGATTAATACTATAGTTTTCATAAATATTTATTAATTTGAAATATTATACAATTGATTTATTTCAATTATGATTGGCTCAATCACTTTACTTTTAGAAAACCCCTTTTTTGGATGAGTACTTCATATACATTATTTTCGACAAGATTTTAGGATTGGTTCAATATTTTAGTGTAGTTTTTCAATTAATACATTATTAAAAGTGACTTTTCATTTTCATAAATATATTTAATACAAGAATTAGTTTTGCGTTTGGCTGATACCATTAGGAAAGAAACAAATATTCCTCTAAACTGACTCATAAAAAATGTCACTTTCCTCCTATTTGTAATAGGTGAATATGACACAAATGTCATGGGTGAATATGCCAAATCTTTACACTATTATTAAAAAATTAATCAACACTAGTGTAATTTCATATTTTACATATATTATCTATCTCATTTTGTGTAATAAAAATTATGGGGTCAAATTAGTTAAAATGATAATTAGTCATTAAACTAATATTTGTTGATCATATTAAATTAAGTTTAAATAATTATCTAATCATAATATTCACTCTTTATTAAGCCGAGAGGTTTTCTACAGTGGAAGCATTCATCAATGTAAACTTTTACAACTTTAAAAAAAAATTGACGTGTAGCTGACTGTTCAAATTAACATTATTGCTTAAAAAAATTATTATATATCTCTACAGTTACAAATCTGATTCAACAAAAGTTGTTCATTCATAGAATAAAGAAATCACTTCATTTGACAGTTACATGCAATAAAAATGAATGCAGGTAATACACCATTCTGTGGGCACATCAAAGAAACGGAAGAGAAATGGTTCTGTCTGCCCAACTTCTTTTGATTTCAAGAATAGCCATATTTTCCGATTTGATTTTTCTCGCTGCATACACATTGTCAATCGGGGGAATGTGCATTTAAAGGAGGTCCACGCAATCCAATTGTGTGCTTTAGAGGAAGGTGAAATGGGAGCGGGTGATTATTTTTCATAGCTTTTTGGAGAGCAAAACATCTTGGCTGGCTTCATGGAATCGGGTTAATGTTGCCTAAAATACCCTTAATAATTCCTCCTTTAACCTAGACAATCCATTACAGCGTTACTATTTTCATGAGATTTATGTTATTTATCGGATGCCGAATCTAGATGCTTCTCCATAGCTAAAATTTAATGTGGTAAGTTTCTTTATTTATCTCTTCATCTATATAGAGCAACACATTATAGGTTGGTTTCTGTATTTAGCTTTACCATGTTCCTCCTCAACGTGCAAAACTGGGAGGTTTGAAATAAAATATAGATTAATAAAAATTTCTCAGATTTTACACTTGCAATTCCCTGCTACATATGTCCAGCAATAGCTTATCATGCAATTCACTATATCAACTGGTTGGCAGTAGTACTAGCATGATGCCTTTACAGTTTGATGGGGCAAACAAATAAAATATTTAATCGAGCTTTGAATATTTTACTGGCGATTACAGATCCACCTCTGGAAACTGTTGAAATTCTAAGCAGTTATTTAAGGGGTTGAGCAGCATATGGAAAGATTGTGAAACATAAATTTGCCATCAATTTTTCCTGTTTCATGAGTATGGGGAATCCACTGTGCTCTGGGCGTCCATCAACCTGGTCTTGGAACGACATTGCTCCTGGTATAGGCATCAATCATTTGGCAATGGAATTGGCTATTCTAGGTGGCATTCATAACTAAAATGGCAGCCTTATAAGGAGTGTGTTCTGCTCCTAAAGTCACCCTCCCAGCCGACGTTTGATTTCTACATATTCAATGCCGTTTAACTTTTAATGACAATTCTAGATCCATTTTAGCTCAATTGATTCCTTACTTTCAGATATTCCTTTTTTTGTTTTGTCCATGTTTCTCATATATTTATAGTTTGGACTTCTACTTTCTTCCCCTCAATATTGGTTTTGATTTTTACTGATTTTTATTGTTTGTTTTGTAGTAAAATGTACAATAGTTTTTAAATTGATTAAGGCACATCATATTTTACAGGTTTTTTATAATATTGAATATAATAAAATTAAGCTAACTATTTTGAGAGATATGGGACTATGTTATTTGAATGGTATGTTTGATGTAGAAAATTTAATATTTCTAAGGAATTATTTGATCAGTTTTACATTCTAATGTTTTAAACCCTTTTTTATTAATTGTAAAGATTTATTTTAATATCAAAGTATAATTTTTATAATGTGGAAAAAAATTAAAGCTTGGAAGAAGTATTTTGATTTTAATGATCAATTTAGGTTAACCAATCAAAATAATACAAATTTAATTTAAAAATATTAAGACTTACATATATTTTAATTATAAAAATTTTATAATATTGAAAATATTTCTTATATTTATATCTATGTTTAAAGAATAGTAAAATATATTAAATTTAATTTACAAGCATACTAAAATATATCAAGTCACAATTTAAAATAATTTTCAACTTAAATTATTTCTTTTATTATTCATATTAAAAAGCTAAAGAAAATCAAATTTAATTTAGAAACATACAAAAATTAAAATTTATTTTAATTACAAGCATTTATGAAATTGACAATAAATCTTCTACTTATATTAAAGAGTATCAAAATACATCAAAATTAATTTAGAAACATATTAAAATGTTTACAAATATATAGTTATATCAAATTTAATTTAGAACATATTAAAACTTCTATATCAAATTCAATTTATAAACCTACTAAAATTGGAACAAAGAGTTAGATATTACATAAAAATTACAACTAAGGTTGAAATTTAAAAATTTGTACAAACCTTAGAATGTAGTCAAACCTTTAAAGATAAACTTAAACAAAGGTTTAGAAGTAATATTAAATTTTGAATATTAACCAAATATCTTGAAATAAAATTGAAGTTTACTAATATAATTAAGTTTTATAAATAAATTCAAAGCATATACATGTAATCAATTTTGAAAATGAGTTTGTGACATGTGAGAGGGAGTGAGACAAGGGAAAGAGGGTGACACATAAAGTAGACACTATGAGAGAGGGCGAGAGATAAATATAAATGAGACAAAGAAAGTAGGTAGTAATAAAAAGAAAAAATATTATAGGGGTAGGGGGAAGTGCGAGAAACATGAGGTAGACATAGAGAGAAAAATTGAGAGATAAAGTGATATGAGGGAAGAGACATGCATGAGAGAGAGTGAGACAAGGCGATAAAGGATAAGAGACATGCATTTGAGAGAAAAATATTGAGTGATAAGGAGATGTGTGTGTTTGTCTGTGTGTGTGTGTGTGTGTGTGTGTGTGTGTGTGTGTGTGAGAGAGAGAGAGAGAGAGAGAGAGAGAGAGAGAGAGAGAGAGAGAGAGAGAGAGAGAGAGAGAGAGAGCACATGAAGATATTGTAAGAGGGGGGGAAGAGCATTAAAGTGATAAATTAGGGAGATAGGTATGTGTGGGAGAGACAAAAAAGGGAGAATGTGAGGAGGGAGAGGGTGACACACGAGGGAGAGGGGGGGAGAGAGAGAGAGAGCGAGAGAGAGAGAGAGAGAGAGAGAGAGAGAGAGAGAGAGGTGGTGGGAAATGAGAGAGATGGAGGAGGGAGAGGGAGGGATGGAGAGAGGGAGAGAGGGAGAGAGAGTAATTTCAATTTTAAATTTAATTTTAATTACTTTAAATTTTTTTAAATTTTATTAATTATTATACAGGTGTTAATACATTTTTTTATTTTGAAGGGGAATTTATTGTATTAAATATATTTTTGAACTAAAAATATCATATTTTTAATAACTATAATTTACTCTTATAGAATAACAATAATAATGCCTTTCATTTTGTCTCTTGACTACTACTAGCTTATATATATATATATATATATATATATATATATATATATATATATATATATATATATATATATATATATATATATATATATATATATATATATATATATATATAATAAGCCAACATATATCCTTCTCGAGGCACCTATTGCATTGAGTGAGATTATGAAAATATGTGTCTTGAGAAGGATATCTTTTAGCTTATTTTATATATATATATATAAGCTAGTCTTATTCTGATGGATAAAAGAGTTAAGAGTCCACAAGTCTGTATAGAGTGCACATTTTATTAATTTATTATCTTCAAGTCATCTAAATATATTAAACATGAAACAAATGCCACATGTATAAATAATATTAGTAAATATAAGATATACATACATACATACATACATACATACATACATACATACATACATACACACACACATACATACATACATACATACATACATACATACATACATACATACATATATATATATATATATATATATATACATACATACATATATATATATATATATATATATATATATATATATATATATATATATATATATACATACATACATATATATATATATATATATATATATATATATATATATATATATATATATATATATATATATATATATATATGTATATATATATATATATATATATATATATATATATATATATATATATATATATATATATATATATGTATATAAAAGTCTATTTGAACATACTAAATAAATTATATCATATTACATATTATATAAAAATATATTTGAAATTGTATAATTTATTTATAGTATGAAGTTTAATCTAAATAATAGAACAATGAATTGTAATATATTATAATATTTTAAAAAATATTTTGTTATTATATTTAGAGTTTTAATGTTATGGTAAAGAAAATATTAGAGGCATTTGTTTTTGGCCTCAATATTGTTTGTAACAATCATATTGCATATTGAGATGAGTATATTTTATATTGAGGATGGTTGAATGTAATTAACTCTACTTCCATTATCATATTGTCTAGACTTAAAAGTCATAGCAATTCCTTTGAAAACTTATTTTTTGTTTATGGATATCACACTTTGTTTCCATTTGAAAGCTCTTGTTTTCATCTATTGAAAATGGGCTTACTGTTGAGTAATCTAGAGCCTAGGGTTGTAAATTTCATTCTTTGTTGCATTAATGAAGGAACCGTGTCTAGGGTTGCATAGCCTATGATTAGTTTGAACATGAAATTTTGTTATTGCAAAAGGAAATAAGCATGTAGTAGTTTGACGTGAACGTGTTAGTGTCTATTAAGACATTTTTAGTTCCTTAAAATGTATTGGTTGAGAAATGGGCATTGGTTGATCCTGCATAATAATGGATGCACATTGTCATAATAAATTATGGTGGACATTCATGGTGGTACATTAATAAATTAATCAATTATGAATCCATAATTTATCGTGCCTGTGGTATTCATACATTCAAAGATAGGGCGACATCCATTTGAAAATAGGGGATAAGGGTTCGCTATAATGTTTTCAGGTCATATTTCCTTATGGGATTCCTGATTCTCTTTCTCATCCAATTGTCACTTTATATTTAGTTTTTCATTTACCTTCTTTGAAATCATAGCCCAATGCAGTATTTGTAGAAGATATATTGTTAGAATTCTTTAGAATAACTGAGAGCGGGGGTGAATCAGTTATTCAAGGTCCATTGATGTCCAATTCAAACTTTCTATCAAATCCTTAATGGCACATAACTGAAATTATCATGCATGCAATTGAACATTATACAATCATGAAAAATAAACATGCATCACACCATAACACTAAGGATTTTGATGACCCAAAAACCCTCCAGGAATAAGAAGATAAAACTAGGGTGGGGATGATACCCACTGAATAACTACACAATTGATTTCAACCACTTCTGATGGTCTACCCTATTAAAGGCCTACCCTATTAAAGGCTACAACACATTGTTATATGTGACCCAGTTAAAGGATTTCTACACCCTGTTAGGAGTGTTCCTTGTTAGAGGACTTAAGAACATTCAACTTGGAATGTTATCTTGTTAAAGGATTTACATAGAGCTATTAGGCTCATCCAAGTCCATGGGATTTACAGTCGCCTTCTCAAAAGAATCTTTCATCCCTCTCTAAGGATCTCCTATCCTCCTCCTAAGGATCTCTTATCCTTCTCCTAAGGATCTCTTTATCCTTCTCCTAGGGATCTCTTTATCCTTTTCCTGAGGTTTATTCACCTAGCTGTTAAGCTAACCTAGCAATGTAGGATTTCAATATCTAATACAATGGTAAGAGAGTATTAGAAGGTTTTTGACCTGATAAAGATTGCAACCCTAACTATGTAGATTTTAGATCACTCTTTAGTTCTTTTCTTTGCTTGGATTTCCTCCCTTGCAGTGCTGATAGCTTGTTCACCCTTCAAGATTTGTCTCCTTGATTTCTTCCACTTGTTATGCCAATGCATTCTATGGTCACTTGATCAACTCAGAGTCTTGATGCTCAATTCTTACTCCTCTTGGCTTCTTCACATGATCACACTTAAGACCAACTTCCTCTCATGCATGCGCATTTGATCTCTAACCTATAACTCCTTATAAAGAAGTTCTATTCTAGATTTCCCCCTCAAATCTTAGTTTGATTTTGAGAAAATGGTATTGTTTTCCCTCCAAATTGTTACTTCTAGAAACTTCATGATAAATCCATTAGCATTCACCTTGAATTGGTTTGCATGGTTTACATAGAATTCTGTGACATCTACTCATCATCCTTATCAAACAACTAATTCACAAAATTTGATGTAACAAACTTATCACTGTTGATCTTGAAAATTTTTGACTTAACAAATACTACAGCAACTCGGCATCATTGGTTTACTGATGCTCGACTCCTTCTGTGTTACTCGGCTTCTATTGTTCTTTACTGGCGCTCAAAACCTATAGAATTTTTTGCTTTGCTCGGCACTCAAAGACTTACTCGACATCCATTATCTTTTTCTACTACTTGGCACCTGAAGGATTATGTGTTACTTGACATCTAAATAATTACTTGGCTTACAGTGAAGTTGAACTTAATTGGATTTAACTAAGAATCTGTTCAACACTAACTAGCTAGCTCGGCTCTCTCCAATGAACTTAGTTAATCCCTACATCTTTGATGTGTCTCAGTGTGTCCATCCTCTATGTCTTAGAGTATGTCATCAATACACTATTTCATCAATGGCTTATCTGATCCTTATACTTCATTACAACATCATAACTTCAACCTTTCTCTAGATACTCTAGTTACATCTTATTGATTGCCACCTCCTTGTCAATCAACCAATTGATAGTATTTGGATCACTTAAGCAATTGTCATTCTTGCAAGTAGCAAGTTTGACATCAATGACAAAACACTGATTGAAACATGCTTTACTAGCTCCATTACTCTTCATTCATGATCTTTTCAATCATTTTCAACAATCTCCCTCTTTGGCATTGATGGCAAACCAAACTGATCAAATAATTAAGTTGATCAACTTAGTTACCACCAAAATTACATACGTTTTCTTCTTGGTATATAACTCCTTTTGCTAATACAAACTGAATCCTTTGTTCTACTTCTCCCTCTAGACTACTGCATCCTTACTCTATATTCTTGATCATTCATAGCTACTTGCTTATTCTTATCTCTTCTGAATCTCCCTCTTTCATATACATCGCTCATATATATCTCCCTCTTACTTTATATTGATCAGTTTCTCATATATCTCCCTCTTTGACATAAATGCCAAAGATGTAGCATCTTCAACATGCTAAATAGAGGCTTTGCATCTTCATGTTTTCTTCCTCTGTCACCGTGTTTGTGACTGATCTAAATTTTTTTTACGTGTTGTCATCCTCTGCATCATTCTTCTAATATTTCAATGATCTACTCCTATTGATGCAGGGCAGCTTCTTTGTTGCTTTAGATTGCTTGAGTTGGGGGCATTACCCCCAACTTGCCTCTAAGATATTCATAAGGATCCTTGGGCAATGGTTTGGTGAAGATTTCTATAGTTTATTCCTTTGTGTGAATGTACTACATCTTCACTTGTTTGTCTTCCACCAATTCTCTGACATAGTGATACTTGATTGCAATATGCTTGGTTTTTGCATGCATTACTAGATTCTTGGATATGTTAATAGCACTTGTATTATCACAATACAATATCATAGGTTTGGTTACCTCTTCTTTCATTCCTTTCAATAGATGTTTAAGCCACACAATGTTTGTGCAATTGACTGCTACTGCTACATATTCTGTTTCTGCAGTGGACTGAGATGTGCATGTTTTTTTCTTGCTAGTCCAAGTAACTAGCCTTTTACCTAAGAATAGTGCTCCTCCACTTGTTCTTTTCCTGTCATCAATGTTGCCTCCCCAATTTGCATTTGTGTATGCATTCAGTTCAAACTTCTCATTCTATTTGTAATATATGCCAAAATCATTAGTTCCTTTGAGATACGTCATTATCCTTTTTACTACCATGGGATGATTTTCTCTAGGATTAGCAGAGAATCTAGCCACTATTCCAACTGCTAGTACTATATCTGGTCTACTATGTACAACATATTGTAGTTTTCCAATCATGGATTTGTACATTGTTTGATTGACTTTAGCTGATTCATCATTTTTAGATAACTTATGTCCTATTCAGATTGGTGTGCTGACAAGTTTGGAATCTTCTAATCCAAACTTCTTGAGTATTTTCTTGATGTACTTTTATTGTGTCACAAATATGCCATGTTTTAGTTGATGTACTTGCAATCCTACAAAGAACTTGATTTCTCCAAACATAGACATTTCAAACTCATCTTTCATTTTGTCAGCAAAACTTTTGCAAAGTACTTCCTTTCCCCCAAAAACTATGACATCCATGAATATTTCAGATACAAGAATATCCTTACCTTCTTATGATTTGATGTACATGTTGTTGTTATCATCAGTTCTTTCAAATCCTATTTGCACTAGATACTTGTGAAGTCTCTCATACCAAGCTCTAGGGGCTTGCTTTAATTCATATAGAGCCTTATGTAATTTGCATACCTTATTTTTGTTCTTTTCATCAACAAAACCTTCTGGGTGCTCTATGTAGACTTCCTCTTCAAGTATACCATTTAGAAATGTAGACTTTACATCCATTTGATAGACTTTAAATACTTATAAGGCTACATATGCTAGTAAGGTCCTTACTCCTTCCATTTTGGCAACTGGAGCAAAAATTTCTCCATAGTCTAGTCCTTCTTCATGTGCATACCCTTTACAAACTAGTCTTGCCTTGTTTCTTGTGATTTCACCATTCTCATCTAACTTGTTTTGAAACACCCACTTGGTTCCAATTACATTCTTGTCAGTTGGTTTTGAGACTAAGTTCCATGTCTTATTCTTCTCAATTTGTTCTATTTCTTCTTTCATAGCATTGTACCAGTCATCATTTGTTATGGCTTCTCTTACTGTTTTTGGTTCCATTTTGCTAAACAGGCATGTTTCACTTCTGAGTCTATTCCTTGTAATTGGTCATGCCTCTTTGTTTCCAATAATTTGATCTGTAGGATGATTTCTTCTTACATACTTTGCCAATACTAGTTCTTTTCTTGTTTGCATGTTGTCTCTTTTTGAATTTTCATGTATATTTTCATCAGGTATTTGTTCATTTTCTTCTTGTTGGCTGTTCTTAAAATTTGAATGAACATTTTTGTATTGTACAACTCGGCTTTTGAATGTGTCTGCTATTTGGCATTCACTATATGTGATTTGGTAGATACTAGATTTTGTTGCTGATTGTCATTCTAAGTTGCAACTTCACCATTATTAGGTATACCTTCATAAAAGTATACAAAGGTCTTGTATACTTCTACTTTCTTGGTGTCCTCAACACTTTGAACTTCGGCAAGCTCATCAAACTTCACATTTGTGCTTTTTACTACTTTGTTAGTGTTAACATTCAAGCACTTATAGGCTTTGCTTCTTGTAGAATAACCAAGAAATATGCCTTCCTCACTTTTTACATCAAGCTTTCTATTTCTAGACTCTTTATATATATAACATTTGCATCCAAATATTTTGAAATGTTTTACATTAGGAGAATGCCCATACCATAATTCAAAAGGTGTTGCATTTGTACCTTTCTTGACTTGAACTTTGTTGAGTGTGTAGACTACAGTACTTAGAGCTTCTCTCCAATACTTCAGTGCAACATTCTTCTCCATCATTAAGTTCCTAGCATAGTCAATAACTAATCTATTCCTTCTCTTTGCTATACCATTATGAGGTGGAATCGTAGGTGCTAATGTCTGCCTTTTAATTCCTCTTTCATTGCAGAACTCTTCAAATTCTCCTGATGTGAAGTCACCTCCTCTATCAGCTCTAAGACATTTTAGGCTCTTCCCAATCTCTTTCTCTACTCTAGCCAAGTACCATTTGAACATTTGAAATGCATCTAATTTTTGTGTTAGAAACATGACTGTCATTATCCTTGAATAGTCATCTACAAATAGCATTATGTATCTGTCACCTTTGTAGCTTTGCACTTCAATAGGACCACACAAGTCAGTATGAACTAGCTCTAATACTTCATTAGAAGTATAGGCCTTGCTTTTGAAAGTTGACTTGGTCATCTTTCGCAGTTGGCATTGTTTGCACATGATGTTATCAGGTTTCTTCAACTTTGGTATACCTCTAACTTTCTTTATCTTGCTAATGCTTAGTAGATTGTCAAAATTTACATGGCATAGCCTCTTGTGCCATAACCATACATCATCAGTTTGAACAATGAGACAAGAAGCATCTTCCATATTTAGGTAAAACAAATTACTCCTAGTCTGATCATGTTTTCCTATTAGACTTCCTTAAGAATCATAGATTTTGGTAATTCCATTTCCAAATTCAACATTTTATCCTATGTTGCATAACTGTGAGAAACTTAACAAGTTATAATTTAGGCCTTCAACATAGTATGCATTATCACATGATATCCTTTCAGTAAGCTTGATACTACCTTTCCCTTTGATCTGACATGGTGCATTATTACCAAATCTAAGACTATTTCCTTCATATTGAGTAAAGGTAATGAACTTACTTTTGTCTCCAGTCATGTGACAAGAGCATCCACTATCTATGATCCATCTATCATTCTTCTTCATGCAGGTTACCAGGATAGTTGCTTCATCTTCATCTAATTCATCTTTCATAGCCACATAGACTACTTCATCATCATTCTTGTCAAAGTCTTCTTCAACAATGTAGCATCTTTTTCCTTTACCTCTGTAGTCCTTGTTGTCCTCTTTCTTGTTCTTGAAGTTTCCTCCATCCATGTAATTTTTCTTTTGTGTGCATCTGGCTACAATGTGACCAATTTCATTACAATTAAAAAAAATGATTGGTAGCTTACCTTTGAATTTGCCTCTTCCTCTATGAAATCTTCTTGCTAGTAATGCCTCCAATTGGTCTACATCATCTTCATCAGTGTTGCTATCACTGGATACATGCTTTCCTTTCCCATTCTTTTTCTTTGTTTGCAACTCATAATTGTCTTTTATCATCATCTTGGCTTTGAATGTAGATTCAAAGTTTTCTAGGCTGTAGCTGTCAAAGTTGGATAGCTCAAAGGCAGCGAGTCTTCTGATTATTCCTTAAAATGTCACTGTGTTGCCTGGTACACACCTTAGCTCTTAGATGGCTGATACTCTTATAGCATAGATGGGAAGAAAAGTTCTCAAGTATTTGCTACATACTATTGCTTCTGCTAACCATCCTCCTAGGCTTCTTATGACACTGACTACTTCCTTCACTCTTGCACCATATTGAGCAGCATTTTCTCCTTCTTCCATTTTCATGTCATCAAATTTTCTCCCTTTTGGCTCTCTTGACATTATCATCTCCTCCAAGGATTCTTGATAATGTTTCCCACATCTGATGTGAAGTATCACATCCTTTGATGTCATCATACTCAGCATAGCTTAGTGCTGAAGCAATATCTAACATTGCTTGATTGTGCTCCTTGTTCTTGCTCATGTCATCTGTCTTGAGGGGTCTTGCAGGGTCTACATGATCAATTGTGATTGAAGTCTATGCATAGTCACCTATTGATCCGAGGTGTAGCTTCATCAAATTTTTCCATGCAACAAAGTTGTCTTTGTTTAGCTTGGGAACTTCTCTCTTGGACATCTTGATCTTCCTACTACTAGTACCTTGAAACAAATCAGTAGTCTTCTCTGATACCAATTGTTAAAATTCTTTAGAATAACTAAGAGGGGGGTGAATTGGTTATTCAAGGTCCATTGATGTCCAATTCTAACTTTCTGTCAAATCCTTAATACCACATAAATAAAATGATCATGCATGTAATTGAACATTATACAATCATGAAAAGTAAACATGCATCACACCATAACACTAAGGATTTTAGTGACCCAGAAACCCTCCAAGAATAAGAAGGTAAAATCGGGGTGGGGATGATACCCACTAAATAACTGCACAATTGATTTCAACCACTTCTGATGGTCTACCCTGTTAAAGGCCTACCCTGTTAAAGGCTACAACACATTGTTAAATGTGACCCTGTTAAAGGATTTCTACACCCTATTAGGAGTGTTCCTTGTTAGAGGACTTAAGAACATTCAACTTGTAATGTCACCTTGTTAAAGGATTTACATAGAGCTGTTAGGTTCACCCAAGTCCATGGGATTTATAGTCGCCTTCTCAAAAAAATCTTTCATCCCTCTCTAAGAATATCCTATCCTCTTCCTAAGGATCTCTTATCCTTCTCCTAAGGATCTCTTTATCCTTCTCCTAGGGATCTCTTTATCCTTTTCCTGAGGCTTATCCACCTAGCTGTTAAGCTAACCTAGCAATGTAGGATATCAATATCTAATACAATGGTAAGAGAGTATTAGAAGGGTTTTGACCTAATAAAGATTGCAACCCTAACTATGCAAATTTCACATCACACTTTAGTTCTTTTCTTTTCTTGTCTATCCTCCCTTGTAGTGCTGATAGCTTGTTCACCCTTCAAGATCTATCTCCTTGAGTTCTTCCACTCATTATGCTAATGCATTCTATGGTCACTTGATCAACTTAGAGTCTTGATGCTCTATTCTTACTCCTCTTGGCTTCTTTGCATGATCACACTTAAGACCAACTCCCTCTCATGCATGCACATTTGATCTTTGACTTGTAACTCCTTATAAAGAAGTTCTATTGTTCATTTCAGGCTCAAATCTTAATTCTATCTTGAGAAAATGGTATTGTTTTCCCACCAAATTATTACTTCTAGAAACTTGATGATAAATCCATTAGCATTCACCTTGAATTGGTTTGCATGGTACATAGAATTCTTTGACCTCTGCTCATCATCCTTATCATCCAAATAATTCACAAAATTCAATGTAACAAACTTATTGCTATTGATCTAGAAAATTTTTGAGTTAACAAATAATGCAGCAACTCGGCATCATTGGTTTACTGATGCTCAGCTCCTTTTACGTTACTCGACTTCTATTTTTCTTTACTGGCACTCGGCACTCGAAGACTTACTCAGCATCAATTATCTTTTTTTGCTACTCAACACCTGAAGGATTTTGTGTTACTCGACATCTGAATAATTACTCTACTTACATTGAAGTTGAACCTTCTCAGCTTCAACTAAGAATCTGTTCGACACTAACTAGCTAGCTCAGCTCTCTCTAATGAACTTAGTTAATCCTTACATCTTTTATGTGTCTCAGTGTGTCCATCCTCTGTGTCTTAGAGTATGTCATCAGTATACTATTTCATCAATGGCTTATCTGATCCTTATACTTCATTACAACATCATAACTTCAACCTTTCTCTAGGTACTCTAGTTACATCTTATTGATTGCCATCTACTTGCCAATCAACCAATTGATAGTATTTGAATTACTTAATCAATTGTCATTCCTACAAGTAGCAAGTTTGAAATCAATGATAAAACAATGATTGAAACATTCTTTACCAATTCCATTACTCTTCATTCATGATCTTTTCAATCATTTCCAACAATATTTAAAAATAAACTTATATGCTAAGGCTACGTGAGATGCCAATCTCTAAAATTTAAGACTCATCATTTACAAACTCAATAGTAGAATATTTGAATTTTAAAAAAATAATAATTTATGAGTCTATAGAGACCAGGAGAACTAACATATGAAATCCTAAAGTGGAAAATAGTTGGATGAAAATCACAGATAGAGAAAATTCAATATACTCTATTTCTACCAAAAGTATAAAGGGAGCCATGGAGACTGAGAAGGAGAATTCATCTATTATCCATGGAACTCAACATTTTTTAAAGTTTGTGAAGCATATGCTTTGTCAAAGTTGTTCATCCAAAATTTTAATTTCCAATGATGAAGATGCATTGTCTCAAAAAGAAAAGAAATAAACATCTTTCTATTGATATTTATGTTAAGAATGGTTCTATACCCAATTGGCACTAGAATTTAAATCTGCATTGTATTAGTTCTATGAGTTTGAAAGGTAGATAATTTCTTATGACTGTGATTAGGTAATGTTTGTTTTCATTATAAATAATAGAATTCATGTACTTTGTGTTGTTCTTCTTTTCATTTATTTTATTTCATGTTACATTTTCAATCTAGCATATTGGCTATTGTATTTGCAATTTCTTTTATTTGAATTTTTGATGGTTGATGGTTTAAATTTGTTATTGATCACTAGATTTAAAATTGAATAGCTAAAAATAGAAGTTGATGACAATTTGGTATGATTTAAATTTGTTATTGATCAAATCAAAAATTAATAGAAAATATTACTCACTAGAATATTGGGGCATTTATTTTTGGATAAAGATTGTTTATCATTTGAAAGATTTGTAATTTAATTCAATTCAAAATCTTTAAAATCTTTAAAAACTATTACAATCAAGATTTCTTATGGCATATTTTTATGTGAAGGAAAGAAATTTGGCTTGTCACTATTAAAACTCAAGCCATTTCATTCCACCCTTTCATACTGAAATATTTAGTAATTTTTAATCAATTTATGACCTGACCTTATTTATTGAACATTGATTTAGAAATGAAGATTATGGTTTTTTTTTTTTCTCAACTATGTATGGAATGTGACATTATATCATCTATTTTGATTTCTTACTTATTTGATAAAGTTCATCGCTAAAAAGTTTATTTAAGATTATCTATTCTAACTAAGGAAAATAGCTAATATTTGTAAGAGAAGTTTATGTTATCTATATATTTCTTATGTTAATTTTTGTTTATTATTTTTATCTAGAGAGAGAGAGAGAGAGAGAGAGAGAGAGAGAGAGAGAGAGAGAGAGCAGAGAGAGAGAGAGAGAGAGAGAGAGAGTAATTACATTAGGGGATAGATGGATATATGAAAAAAATAAGACAAGGAGATGAATGTAACACATGAAGTAGACACCAAGAGAGATTGTGAGAGGTAAAAACATGAGACAATAAGAATGGGTAGTAATAATAGGAGGG